>BMAO01035225.1:0-19775 GCA_019973975.1 Trichonephila clavata
CGTAGACAGAAATTCCAACTCTAAAACGATGAAAGCGCCCTCTTCTGGGAGGGGGGAATGGGCGTTCTAAAAGAAAGGCCAAGTACTCATGAGTACTGGTCTTAATGATCGGAGGTAAATAGTTCCTTCATAAAAGATAAATTATATGCCTTTTTTTCTCAATTTTCAATATTTTCTTGACTTTGAAATAAACATTTTTTTTCAAGCTATTATTTTTCCAAATTTGCATTTACTTGATCCCATTTTCTGATGATTATGTTCTGACAGCTGTCATGATGAAAGAAAATGACGTCACAGAATCATACAAGCCTCTTCTACAACAGTTGAGAGAGGGATTCTAAGTGCAAAGGGAGCTCGAGACAGGAAACCCCCCCTCTCTTTCGCCTTCTATTTTTGTTTCTGGAGGGTCCAGTTTACAACCAACTGAAGACTATTTATATGACAACTGACCCCTCTTTTACTGCCCACCCCATGGCAGTTTTCAATTACATGAAAACTGTGCCCGACATTCTAGTTGTACAAAGAAACTGCTTTTTTCCGCTGTTTCGTTTCTGTTTTGAGGAACATCAGTTTTTCATTTGAATTTTATAAAAATATAAGTTTTTAGTTAAGGCAAAAACCTTTATATATATATATATTTCTATACATTCAAAACAATTTTCTGTGATATTCTTCAATACTAAATTGCATCAAAATCCTTTTTTAAACAGTTTAATGACAAGAGAAATTTATAAAATTAATGGAATGAATAGTGTAATTGATTTAAATTATTCTCTTTCCTGAAATATTCAGGTCAGTTCTTTATTTCCGATTCAGTTCAATAATTTTATTTAAAAACGGTTTAAGACATGTAACAAAAAAAAATCTTATATAAATTTAATAAAGTACAGTGGCGTAACTACCAATGGGCTAGGTAGTGCCGTGCACAGGGCCCTTGAGCTCAGGGACCCTCACGCCTTGACCACCAAGCAAGTCGAGCTTGCGATAATTTCTCCATAATGAGTATAAATATAAAAGATTGTTACATAGCTGTAATCATGGCAACTCCGTTGAAAGTAATTTCAAACTTGTAAGAAATTCCCCTAAATTCTTTCCTTTGTTTGTGTATAGTGTTGCGAATTTTACTTATTAAAAAGTTTATATTATTTTTCAATTTTTTCATTTTTCTAATCTTTACTTGAAAATAAACATCAAGTTCCATGAAATGTCTTACCATACATCCAAAAAAAACTACACAGGAACTATTTCTTCTTGGTCATTTTATTTTTATAACAATATGATTCATAATAAGCTATTTTCAATGTTTCACAATCTGGTATCTGCAACAGACTGATGTAATTTTGACCCCCCTCCTCTGTTTTTCGTGTGTTTTATTTTAAATAATTATAATAATTTTGTATTATATTTTCTTGTTTGTGCATATTCCTTTTATCATTTCCTGTCTATCACATGTCAAATCGAACCTGGCAATCACTAAATCACAAGAAAACTCATATGCATACATGTAAGTAGTTTGTAGCTTTGCTTTCCTATGTTCTGCAGAGCTTGACACAGGGCTGATGTGAACCAGCTTTGTGTATATATATATATATATATAAATACTCTAATATATTTTTAATTAATAAAACTCCACCAATATTCTCTCTTTTTTTGCACCAAGACCTTTGGATACTAGCTACGCCACTGATAAAGTATATTGAGTATTGGTTTTGGACCCACACAATTTTTTGGAAGAACAGTTTTAGTGTTGGAATTTCTAATATAAATACAGTTACAAAAAAAAGGAACGAGTCTTACAGTAGTCGCATATGATGTGTAACATGACATGTTATCCTGGTAAATACGCAATAGTAAGATAAATCCTGGAAAAAATTAATCGTGTATGATTGGAAATAATTTTCTATCAAATAATTTTATTTTTAATGAAAATTTTATTTAATTAACACAAAGAGTCATGTAATTTTTTAGCAAAAATAAATATTCTTGTTCATTTGGGAAGACGCACACACAATAGACTTATGATGACTAAAATCTGACACATATACTTGAGATTTTAAAGTATTTAATAACCTTTGAAAAACAACGTCAATAACAGTACCACTGTTAGCTGTCGATATATTTCGGTTTGTGTTCATTTCGAGCTTGAGCTCATCATTCAAAAAAGCTATGAGCGGACAATCGTAAAGTTACCTGACTGACAAACAGATTTGGTAAAGCAGTAATTGGTTCGGCCGTTTGTTTCTGAGAGATTTGTGTTCGTTGCAAAAAAAAAAATATAATAATAATAATACCTGCTGCGTGGAGTTGAATTTTGTGCAATTCTTTCGGATGTACTCATTCAGTTTTTAATTTTTTTTCTCACGTTTCTTTTGTCGAAAATCTCGCATACATTCTGCTTTGGATTTACTCGTCTCGGTAAATCACAAAATCGTTTTAAAGTTATTGTATTCCAGATTTTAATTTCAATTAACTTTTTTCACTAATCGTACTAAATATTTTTCTTATTTATCACACTAATGTTATATTCGTAGAACGCCTAGAACTAGAAAGTATTTTCGTACAACCCATTCCAATCAGAATTTCCCGGATTTTTGGGGAAAATCTCTATAATTCCTCAGATGTCAAACATTCAAATTGTGGAGTGAGTGATTGAATATTAACGTCACACTGTTCAGCTACACGGGAGCTTTTGGTAACGGACCTCGTAATTTGAACCATGGTCAAGTGACGGGATGACACCTGAGATAGCACCTCATCTCCTAACTACCACACCAAAAGAAGGACGTTTGAGCTCTCGACAGATTTAACGTGCATCGCGCCCCTACACGGTGGGTCTTTAGTGGTGCTGGGCTTGAACTTTAAAATTGTGGAACTATTTGCCTGTATTTGTACTTGCAGTGCATTCTTCATAGCGCATTAACTTAGAATTCATTTTGAAAAAAAAAAGCAGTGATGAGTTATCTTGAATAATATATGAAACACATGTATAAATGAAAATGCAAAATGTAGATACTGCTTTCCAGACAGAAATTTAAAAAAAAAAAAAATTTCTGCAATGTTATTTCTAAGTTGAATTTTCAGTGAAGGAAATAAAAACGGAATAAAAACATAACTAGCAATAGTAAATAAATTAATTGAAATTTATATGTTTTAAGAAGAAACTATTAATGTTACTAAAAATATTCTTAAAATTATGGAAAACTTTCTGATTTATTTTAAATCAATGGTATTTCATCTTCGGAATATTTGAATCTTATTTAAAATGAGATGATCAATAAATCCATTTAGTATGTGGAAACTTTCACAATATTTGAAATGAACAGCGGAACAAGAATTTAGAAAAAAGAAATACACACTTTCTTTCCAATTTTTGAAATTCTGTCCTATATTCTTTTTTCGTTTAGCCGAAAGAAATAATCTTTTTTTGAAGCTGCGACGATGATCCATTTTATTTAATAACTGAAATAACTGTGCAAAATAAGTTTTAAAACAGCTGATATTCAAATAACTTAAACTCGTGAAAAAACACAGGAATTTCAATTTTGGAGATATGTAAGAAAAGAATGCGAAATCTGATTCACTTTATCCTGACGATTCAAATGCATTTAATAAATATTAATTGTTCATTTTAATTATTAATAAAATATAACTTATTTAGTATATATAAATAATTTCAAGAAAGGTGGAATAAAAAACAGAGGATAGCTTTTTGTACAAAACGTATTTGTAGTTATTTTCAAGCACAGACTCGAACTTTCCTAAGAATGATGTAATTGTAAATAGTATCTTGAATGCGTATAGATTCTTAGAAAACAAGACCCATTTTGGGGGGGGGGCATCTCTGTTACACAATCCACCGAAGAGTCATAAATGACCCCCTTTCACCAAGGGAACGCAGGGAAATTTCATGTATCCTTCCGCAAGAAGGCGGAGTTACAAGTTTACTTTCCCCTCATTCCAAATATGCAATGCTGACTTATTTAATTACTCGCAATATAAATTAGTTTAAAAATTTTAAAGTATATGCGTTTGAAAAAGCATAAAAAATAATGGATTTCCGCTGAAAAACTTTTTTTATCCGATAATTGAAAATATTTTTATGATCGTTTCAACGCACTAAATGTAAATTTTCAAGCTTTTAATAAATATTTAAAAATATTTAGAATTTTTTTTTTAAAAATCGAAATCAAGAGAAACATTAATTTTTTTTTTTATCTTTAGGATGCATTTTGTTTCATACAGTTAAAAGCAATACCTTAGACGTAAATTGAATTATAAGAAACTCCATAGGATTAACATTACACTCGGGTTTTCGTGGTGGCGTGTCACGGGAGCCTTAAAGATCGAGTGACGAGTCTGAGGTGCAACCGCTCGATTGAGTAATCTTTGACAATACCAGCGGAAGAGGTTGTGGGGACAGCCGCACTCGGGAGACGATCATTGTAAGATTAACGAACATTTAACCGGACTTGAGCTTTTCATCAGCGAAAGGATGTGAAGAGTAAAATTTAAAGATGAATTTAATTTTTGTTTTAAAATAATTCATAAAAAAAGAAACGAGCCTTACAGTAGTCGTATATGATGTGTAACATCTGATATGTTATCGTGGTAAATATGCAATAGTAACTTAAATCCTGAGAAAAATGAATCAGGTATGATTGGAAATAATTTCTATCGAATAATTACATCTTAAATAATTTTTTTATTTAATTAGCACAATAAGTACTACAATTATTGATCAAAAATAATTATTCTTATTCAATTTGGGGATGAGCAGAGACTGTGAGTGAATATTAACGTCGCACTGTTCAGCTATACATGAGGGCTTTTGGCGATGGACCTCGTAATTTTGAACCATGGTCAAATCACGAGAACGATGACTGAGCTGGCACTCCCTCTCCTAACGAGCTCCCCCCCCCCACTAGGCTACCAAGGCTACGAAGAGCGGAGACACAATAGACTTATAATAATTAAAGTATGACACAAAAAACTTGTGATTTCAAAGTATTTAAAAACCGTTGAAAACAGCGTCAATAACAGTGCCAGTGTTAGTTGTCGAAACATTTCGAGTTGTGTTCATTTATTCATTGATGAATTAATCTTAAATGCGTTATTTTTTAGAATCTGGAATACCCATTGGCATCTTATCAGTGCGTCAATATGGTCTGGATGCAAAATGTAGGATCAGCCAACTGAAGAAATCTGGAAGAGCTAAGTTTGAAATATTTCATGCGAAGAAGGTGTTAAGTCAATGATATTTTTCACTAAAAAGATCTCAATATTCTCTCTGAAACTTGCATCAGTATAAGACACAAAAGCACACTTGTTGAATCGAAGAGTTTATGAGAAATTATTTAATCCGGTGAGAAACCTCTAAATCAATCCTCAGCTATTTTGGTAAAATGGAGCAATGAATGATGCTTCTTTCCACATATCCATCAAGACAATTCAGTAAAAAAATACTTTACATTTAAGTTTAACGGCTTGAACAGAGCTTCTCAAATTTTCCATATTTGCGATCCAACTTTCAGTCATAATTTTCAGCGCGCCCCCTTCATACAACAACAATGTATTGAATGCAATAATTATGTACTTTGACGGTATAGCTACAATGCGACTTTAATATTATAAACTGCACATAATATGAATATATATATATTATCTTTTGGATATGACAAGCCCATGTAAGTCACTAGTAATTACTAAACTTGGTTTTAATTTAGTATTGATAAATCAATTATTAAATACTTTTTGCGCACTAATACATATATAAGTATCTTATATCAGTGTGAATATGTATTTTTTTTTTTAACATTTCAGAATGTATTTTGTTTTTCTTCCTTTTGGTAAATTGATAATTATTTTAAATCTTTTATTTTGGACTTTTCGATATGCTCTCGTCCCCCCCCCACCACGTAGGGTTGTCATGCCACCCAAAGGGGCGCGCCCCACAGTTTGAGAAACGCTGGGGGGGGGGTTAGAGCATAATTTTTTTTCACATACAACAGTCTTTTTTTTTTAAATTTCCATTTTCAGAAAAACTAGACAATTGGTAACTTAATCTTTTTGTCACCAAATCTGGAAATGATATCTAGAATTAGTCGCCTAATATTGAAATGATATATGGAATTAGTCACCAAATCTGAAAATCCTTATTCCTGATGATTCTGATCAGGACAATGGAACAAAATTATGAAATTATTGTAATGTCATTGGTCCTTGACAAATGTTCGGAATTTGGAATTTATCGGACCTCTTAAAGTGGGTAAAAATGGAGTTCAAAGATTCCGTTACAAACAAGTGAAACTTATAAATGCGTGTTAGAAAAGGCTGGCGGCTTGATAGCTGCTAGAGTTCGACCTGGATGCGAGGGTAGCGAAGAGACACCACCAAGCGCACCGATTGGTCAAATCAAATAGCGCGCGCTCCCCCACTTCCTGTTACACATTTCCGTCCCTTTTCACGAAATCACTCTTACAAAAATCCAACAGCCGATAGGAAAGATGTTACACATCAATAAAAGGCCTTTTGAGCTACTAGTTGTGTGTGTTTCCTAGCGCTACCAAACAATGAAATAGTTTTAAAGGTTCACAGATTTTATAGGTATCATCATCTCAGCACACAAATATTATAATATTGTATAAATATTATGTGTATAATCTTAAACTATTAATACAAATGTACATAATTGATGTAAGTAAGAAACGAATCAAAAATATGTCAAACTCTGAACAAATAAATCTTAAATGGTATTGAAACAGCCATTCATGTGAGGGCATTTGTTCACGCTCTCGCATGAGAGATTAAATATTCCTTAAGTTGTTGGTAAAAATTTAAGTGGCTCCAGGAGTACTCGATGACTGCAGAGCTACCTCCAGCGGTAAATTGAGTGTTCGTTTTATTTTTTCTTCTGGTGTGTAAGCTGTAATTTATTTTAGAGTACCATTGTGGAACGGCGATAATGGCAAAAACTATGTGACGGAAAAATCTGCCTTGTGTGAAACCTTGCTAATTTTAAAACGTATTTTGAAGCGATTGAAGAGTTTAAAAAGGATTTTGGAGCGCTTGCTTTCTGAAGGAGGAGGCTAGTTCACAGCTGTTTTAATTTTACAATTGATTCGGTGCTTCCCTCATCTCTTGTTTGTTTCAATGTGTTTGTTCAAGATGCACTCCAAAAACTCTAATTGTTTGGATTCCTTTCAATTTAAATAATAAAAGATCGTACATAGTTTCATGATCTATTTTCCACCAACTAGTATCAATTTTATTCCTACATTTTTAATTTAAAATGATGTATACAAATTCTGCTTTAAAGTTGTATCCCCTCTCACAAAAGAAAGGAATGAGAGAAAAATAGTTTTTTTTAAAAATTCCTAACGTAGTGATAGTATATTTCTACTGCGGTTCAATAAATTCTAATGATAGTTTTGTGGTAAGGATCAAAAAATATTATTGATAGATTTTAGATGTATGATGAATAACGTCTACTGTAATGAAATTACTAACAATATTGAAGGCAAAGCACGTGCGCATTCTGAAATTAAATAACACATGAATAAACAGTTATTTTAATTTTTCTCAAAATGACTAATAGTGCGCTGAAGAAATCATTAAAAAATTATTTATAACATTTCTTAATAATTTCAGCAGTTATCATCACCATTTCCTACGGCTATGAATAAGGTTTCCATGCTTACATTTACACCTTAAATTTACCTTTAAAAAAAGTGAGTTAGAATTATATATCAGCGTTTATTTGAAACAGCTATTTAATTTAAAATATGTCAGTAAATAAATAAATACACACTTATTTAAACATTACCAAAGATGTTTTTATTTTTCCTCTCAATAAAATTAAACATTGCTATTCTACATGGTATTAAATTAATATAAAAATGCAAGGTGATTTGTAAAGAAATTTACACTTTCCAAAGACTATAAAACTTTAACAGTCAACGACAAGTTAGCGAACCGTAAGGTAGATGTGCTCTTAAAGTTTGTCTCGTCCCAGATAGAACTGATGTAAACAATACCATGTGTGTCATATGACTAATCAGTCAAAATGGCAGCGCTTGCTGTAGAAAAAAACTTTTTGTGTTCTTGAATTTTGCAAAATGTTACTGAAGCCGCTTTTTTAGATATGTTAACTTTTTGGTTGATACCACAATTGCAGGACCAACATTGACAAATCCATTCTCCAATTGGATGTTGCACCACAACACTGGATGGCCAACGTGCGAGATTACCTTGATGAACATCTCCCTCAACAATGGATTGGACGTGATGCGGACTACAACATGCTACTTATCCAATGGCCACCAGAGACGTCTTAAGACTCTTTGAAGCCCTGGGCCTCTATGAAAAAGTAGGCTCTACCTGAGATCTTTAAAAGTAGACAGTAGCATACTTTGTCAAATACTCGTTCAAATGGTAATTTAAAACAAATAAATGTTCACTGCACACAATCTCAAAAAATTAGTCAAAAACCGGCTCGACCAATGGCATCATTTCGACTAAATGAGTTGAATACTTGTTTATGGTATTAGGCTTAGCCCTATACAAGGATAACGATCATCAGATACTAATACAGTCTTACACTTTTACCAGTTGGCACATGCAGTTAGAAATTCCCTGTTTTTTTTTTTGGAGAATATGTTCAGGATTAATATTTGACCATTAAAATTATCTGGATCATGATCTTAGTAAGACAGAGTTCAAGAACGGAACGAGACCCCCACGGAAAGTCAGACCCTAGGCCCGAGTTTAGTTGGTACATGTATTGAGACGTCCCTGATGCACTCAGAAAACCTGCTTTATCACTTTGTGATTTCTTCTTGTACTGGTAAGTAAAGGACAAGGTATTCGTCTCCCCCCTTCCTGTTGATTTATCAGAGCTGAAAAGAGTATCACAACTACTATCCGTAGACTTGATTCAAATACTTTAACATGCGTTTGGATGGAAACGGATTACCAGGTAAATGTGTGTTATAGGACTAAGAGTTCAGTCATAAAACATCGGTGACTGTCTTTAACAAAACTTTAAATAATTCCGTACAATTCCGTTGTAAGTAACGTATATCTTAATTTGTATTTGATTTACAGTACATTGAAACTGTATACTTCTTTATGAATCCCTCTGCATAGTTCTGCTTGAATTTTCAAGTGACTTGTTTTTTCTCAAGTGGCTAAAGTAATCAAATGTGTACATGTTTTGTAATTTTGTTATTTTTAATTTTTATTAATAAATTTGAGGAATTGTTCGAGGAATTTAAATAACAGATTATCCAATTAATTTTGTTTTTGATATTTAACTGTGAAGCAACACGGAGTTGCAAACAACGACCTTGGGGTTTTGATTATCGTCAAGTGACGAGGACAACTCTTGAGCTGGCACCCACACTCCGAGCTTCCACAGCATAATAAAGGGATGTCTTGGAACCTCGACTGATTTAACGTGCATCAGCTTCTTCATATGGTGGAACTTGAGAGATACTAGGTATTGAGTCCACGATTCGACAGCAGCTTTGAGCTTGTCACCATGACAACAGGTGATTCTGGTAAAGAACAAATCATTAGAAATAAACTGTGACAGGAAAGGGGATTTTTTTAACGAACAAAAAAATACACTCAAGAGCCAAAACATTATGACCCCCCTTACATTTTGCAATGAACTAGTCTGGATGACGTGGAAGGCACGTGATAAGGTGGAAGTGGTATTCAACTGCTGCTGGAGAGTCTGAAGAATCGTTCTTTCACTTACTTCTGTGTGTGATGGGAAAGACTGCGGATCTAAACGACTTTGATAGAGGGCAGATTGTAATGGCTCGAAGGCTCGGAACAAGTATTTCTGAAACTGCACAGCTCGTGGGTTGTTCGTGATCTACAATTGTTGGTACTTATGCCAAGTGGATGAATGACGGTGAAACCAGCAGTAGACGACATGGTGTTGGACGTCCACACGCTATCAAAGAAAAAGATTGTCGGAGACTGTCTGGCATGGTGAAGCAAAACCGGAGCCAGACAGTGGCTCAGCTGACAGCCCAATACAATGCAGGGCCAAGTAGAATAGTATCGGAGCACACTGTTCAACGGACACTGTAGGATATGGAGTTAAGCAGCAAGCATCCCACTCGTGTGCCTTTGCTGACCAAGCGTCATCGCCAACTGCGGCTGCGCTGGACCCGGGAACATCATGACTGGTCCATGGATCAGTGGAGAGAGTTGCCTGGTCAGATGAATCACGGTGTGTCCATCATCACGCCGATGGCCGTGTCAGGATACGCCGTCTTCCAAGTGAACAGTTGCTTCCTCGATGTACAGTAGGTCATACACAGGCCGGTGGTGGCGGTATTATGCTTTGGAGACGTTCTCTTGGGCGTCTCTGGGATACGTGGTTGTGGTAGAGCAGACCATGAATGCTACAGGGTATCTGAACATCATTGCGGACCAGTTGCAACCTTTCCAGCTGGAAATGGAATGTTCCAACAGGACAACGCCCCATGTCACAAGGCTAAAACTGTGTTGGAGTGGTTCCATGAACATGATGCTGAATTCCAGTTAAGGTTCTGGCCGCCTAACTCACCGGATTTCAATCCGATAGAACACATTTAGGATGTCATGGGACGGCAGCTAAGAGTTCAAAGACTACCAATTCACAATATCTCGGATTTGCGTGACCGTTGCTTAAACATCTGGTACAATCTGTCTCTGGCCATCTACCAAGGACTTGTGGCATCCATGCCAAGGCGGGTTGAAGCTGTGTTGCGCGCACAGGTGGGCCAACTCGTTTTTGACAGGTGGTCATAATGTTTTGGCTCTTGAGTGTATATTCCCATCTCCAATTGCACAATTGTTCTGGGTAAGAGGAGGTGTGGAATATTTGTAACTTAATCACCACAATTAGATGTAAAAGTTGTAGCACGGGAAACATTTACATCTTTGATAATTAAATACGTTTCCATATTCTTTCCAGGGTATGCATAGCATTTTTCATTTGATTAAAAATCTAAGTCCAAGGGTGGCCAGCCCAAATGACCTTGTGGGCCAATTCGGAAAAATATATATCTTTATATTAGATTTGGACCCATTACAAATATTTATTTGAGTAAAAATTTAAAAAATGAAAATTATTATTATTGTTTTCGCGATTTTTCATGTATACACAAATGTAGATAATTTAACCTTTTGAGGACGGCTGGTCGATCTAGCGGCCGCGCACTACTTTCCCCTCTAAACAGCCTTCAAATCAGCATGGGTCCTGATTATGCATTACAGTCCTGAAACATCAATAGCTTGACTAGTTTCTATTGTATTCAGAAAGGAGGGGAATAGGGTTCCCTCTTTCACCCTTTTCTAGATATCCCTCTTTTTCCCCTTATGCTCAAGTTCTCACAAGCGGTGAGCACATAGTTATTTTTGTAAGCGATTTTGTCATCTCGTTTACTTAATCATTTCATTTAAAATTAATTTTATTTTAAATTAATTTGATTTCGTTTTTTTTAAAAAATGCCTAAATGTGTAAAAAAGGACTTACCACTGAAGAGATTCAGAAAGTTTTAGCTGATTCAGAAATCGATTTCAGTTTATGTATTTCTTAAAATTTTTTTCATATCCAAGAACAGTTTTATAATTTTTATATAGCTTTAGTGCATCTGAGATGTGTCATTGAATTTTTAAAAATAATTTGAAAATTTTGTATCTTTCCTTATTTTATGTGTTAAGAAAACTAATGAAATGAATAACAACCTTCTTCTATAAATTTGAGTATTTCGTAATAGAAATCATTGTTTTTAAAAAGTCCCAAATTTTTTAAAATCTTTGTAGTACAGTACATATTTTCTTTGCTTCAATTAGATAGTTTTTATTATTATGATTTGTTTACCCTCGCACGCATAAAACTATAAAAAAAATCTGTAAAATCATTACAATAATACACCTTTTTAACTTTTCTAATTAATTTTGCTAATATAATTTTCAACTTCAATTTTTATTGTATAAAAATTTCTAACCTAGAATAAAATTTATTTTGTTGTTAAAACATGAAATATGATTGGATTAATATCTTGCATTTAAGCAATATTTAATTATTTGGAAATTAATTTTCAATTTCTACTGTGTTTTCCCCTTTACTTTATTATGCAAATAATATGCATTAGAATTTTTAAGAAATATATGTTACATAAAAATTTTATTTTCAAAGTTTACTTAAAAAAGCGCTGTAACTTTAACTGGTGATTTTTTTTATGAATTTTACTTTATTTTTTTCATACTAAAAATATAATTACATATTTTCATAATGCATGTTTTTTACTAATACATTAATAGCTATGCATCTGTCAGATTTAAAAACACTTCAGTTCTACATTTTTATTAATTTTCATACCTGTAAAACAACTTAAAAATATATTTGTAGAGAATTTAAAGGAATTTTTGCATTCAGTTTTTGATGAAAATTTGTGCATAATTACACAATGTATTGCTCTACAGAAACGTATTTTTACTGTTATCCTACATTACACTTAATAAAAAACAATTTTTTAAAAACATTTTTTATTTTAAAACATAAAAAAAACCCTTTTTTAATCATGTATAAACAACAAAAACGAAAAGATATTTGCAAGAAAAAAAATTACAGAAATATTTGTTATACATTTTTAAAACTATCCATTTTAGTCCTTCAAATTTATTTATAAAATGCAAGAAACCAATTTCGACATTTTTCATTATGACAATTGATGTATAAGAGTTGAGTCTTTGAAACAAAAACTGGTAATTCCGATATTTTTTTTCTTTCAATTTTGTAGGTGACGAATATTACGAGTTCTTCAGCATAAGAAATATACCCTGATTTATACAAAAGCCTTAGAAGCAAGAATGACATTTTTGCTCTTATATTTGCTTATATATTATACTTTAAAAGTTCTACAGTGTTGAATTTCCTGATTTTTTAAAACTTAAAGAAGTTTTTTTTTTAAAAAAAATTATAGTAAGCTTCTTTTTTATAATAATTACGACAAATTTTGCAAAATACTCTAAAATCGATCTGAAAGTAAATATAATCAGAATGTAGTCTATATAACAGAATAGTTATATTGAAATAAAAAATGTTTCCGTTATGTTTTTTTCCCGCCTATTTATTCGTGAATCACACTTTTTATGTACGATAGTACAAAGCAAGAAAAGCAAGTTTTAAATGCTTTTCTATCGACAAAGAATGCTTCTCCCTCTTGATTTTTGTTGGTACTTTCAGGTTTTGGTCATTATTGATTACCATATGCCTTTTTGGTGTAATAAAATCTAGAAATGCACATCTGACTTCTTGTAAATCTTCGAGGTTGCTTTTAAGTAGCCGGAAAATTATTCTTCCCTGGTTCTTCCGCTTATTGTCCTAATGAAGCTTTATAAAGTGCATTTCCTTTTCTATTAAATTGTCGGACATTGGATAAATAGAAACTATGCCGACCAACTTAAAAGAGAGAGAAGGCCCTCTTCTATTTTGCAAACGTTATCCAGAGAATGAAAATAACCGTTCGGAGAACAGATATTGTGTTAGATTTTGAGAGATAAGGTAAAAAGGACACACACACAGTCACTTTGGGGATTGTCCAAACGAAGCGGGGGGGGGGGGTAAAAAGCGATATTTGAAGGTCAAAGAAAGTAAAGAAAAATCGTGGTTTTCTGAGAAGTTTGTGCATTGAGAAGGAATGGTTTTCTGTAATTATTTTGAATGTTGATCAAAAGAGTTGACTTCGTAGGAATGTATTGGCTCTATCTTATGCACAAAATCACATACAAAAATCAGTCCATTATCGCACAAAAATCAGAGCAGTAATCTTATAATTTAAGCAATATTATGCAATTATTTTGAAATCTTGAATAAAAAGTAAGGTAATCCGAAGGCTAAGGATATAACTTTTTTGTACGAAAGGTGAGAAAAAAATTAAGAAGCTCCTATATGTTGTCATTACTCGCTAAAGAAACAATAACGTACAAATAAGAATAATATATTATTTTTAAATAAACAAGTTTAAAATACATGAAGCTTCTAGGCAACTTAAAAATGTTTGTAGTCATAATATTTTGTCTTTTATATCATTTTATGTTTGAGGTTTTACTATCAAGTATTCTAAAAATTCAATTCATTTCCTCTTCTTTACTAATGAAAATATTTTATTATTGTTGGAAAAATATATTTTTAAATTTCTTATGCGTATAAAATAATTTATTATAAGGGGCACATAGGTAAATTTATAAATTATTAATATTTCATTTACAAGTAACATAAGGGGCAAAGTAATAAGACGGACCTTGTAATTTAAATGACAATCCAGTAACGAGACCGATAACCGAGCTAGAGCCCCCACTTCTAATTTCCACACCATGGCATCGTAGGAGTTTTGATTTAATGCGTATCAGCTCTACAACATGATAACACCCCTAATCGCGACCATTTTTCAACCAAAAAAAAAAAACATTTGGTGATCCTGTTATTTATTACATTTATTTGCCACAATAAATGATTTTAGTGGTCACGGTAGCCTAGTGGTCTAGGTTGTAGGGGAGAGGTGCACTTTAAATCTGTCCAGAGCTTAAACGTCCTCCCGTTGGTGTGGTAGTTAAGAGAGGGAGTGCCAACTCAGGTGTCATCTTCGTCACTTCACCACGGTTCAAAATTATGAGGTCCGTCACCAAAAGCCCTCAAGTAGCTGAACAATGTGACATTAATATTCATTTACTTACTCACTCAATAAATGATTTATCATAATTTACAGCATGCATGGGAAGAATTGCATGAAAGGAAAATAAAATTTTACTTTTTGAAAAAAGTTTGTTAATGAAATTCAGATTTAATCTTAGGATTCAATAAGTGTTATGATTCTAATGTATCAAAATAGAATGAATTATAGAAGGAATAAAAAATGACAATTATAAATCAAATCTATCATTCCCTTATGGAAATTATATAAGAAATTTCTTAAGAGCATTTTTCTAGCATTTCGGAAAGAGAAAACAATTCTAAATTGAGTAACAATGCAGTTTCCAGAAAAGCATAGCTGATTTATAGCGATATGTCTATTGGTATACACAAGTTGCGAAATCTTATCAAGTTCTTAAAATTACACATAAGTAACGTATTAATATTCTTGATTAAAGAGTTATGCACAACTCTCAAAACAGATATTTTTATTAAAAACTTTTAAAATCTTCAGAGTAATAAACTAGTTTAGAATAGTTCATTATCGAAAATCTGAATTTTACGTTATGACATAAAGAGATAAGCTCTCACTCTTTACTATTTCTTTTCTTTTATATTATTGATTAGAATTACCTGTAATTTATAAGGAATTATATTATTTATTTCTTATTTCTAGTTTGATTATTCTAAGTCTTAACACCAGCATAAATAAGGTTTATGTGTATCAAATTATTGCATTTAAACTAATGAAAAATAAATTTATAACATTTCCTCTATATTTATGAATTTATTGATATATAAGTAAATGATATTTATATTTTATCAAAATATAAATACATTTTACTTGAGTAAAATCAATTAAATTTGGTTTAGTTTATTGCACCTTTGTCTACAATGAAATAAACGTTTAATTTTTTATATGCAATGATTTTTATCTTTGTTTTACGCTATTTCTCTCAATGCTCTTAATAATACTGAAAAAGAAATCTCGATGAAATATAGTTTAAACTGTTAGGAAATAATTTCATTTTTAAAAATAAATAAATTTCCCGAAATTTCTTCATCTGAAATCATCACCAATTATTACATTGGATTTTTCCAAGAAAACCTGTTTCCCTAAGAAAGAGAGAATTTTTGTATTTAGGGACTTTCTAAGCAGTGAAAATCGCCATTGATCAGCGGGATTCCAATTACTATTTTGCTTCTTTTGTCCGCCGTTATATGGTAGCATCTATCAATGACCAAAAAGAGGGTAGCCAACACAGCTGAAAGTGCCGTCCTTAAGCAACTTTTTCTCTCAAAACCCGCCGTATTCAAAAGGTTAATAATAATAATGGAATGATCGAATATGCCTAGCTCTAATAATAAGTAACGCAATAAAGTTCCAGGAATTAAGCGTGATGTTGCGGCGGGGGGAAGGGGTTCGCTGCAATGCAATACTGCTCACTTCTAAGTATGTAAGAAAACAGAGGCAACGTATAAAATAGAAACAGTTATGGAATATATTTATTACAAAACACTACACTAAAACAAAAGTATTGCACAAAATAATCGCATTTTATAAAGATGTAATGAATTTCACGAGCCGCCAAATTATTCAAAGCGGGTCGCTGGTTGGTCAATCCTGATCTAGACAAATATATTCTTGTATCTTCTGTCTAACTGACCTTATCTACAGGTTGCTAAATTACATTTGAAAATAATATTTACTTACATTTTTCTCATAAAATTTATCTCTATATTCTCCTACAATACATGTTATCGGAACCTCTCACGTTCTTTATTGATAACTCTCTCTTAGCGTCTCTCTCACGCACACAGTTGGTGTTATTTAACTTTTAAGCGAGTATTCTTGCCTCTGTTATTGCACGCGATGACGTTTCTGCATGTCGCTGGAAATTCGGCACCCGGCGACTAAAGAATGTATAAGATTAGCTATGAAGTCAGAGAGTTTAGTTTGAGTTGTGAGTCAGTGTTTATTTTTAAACAATTAATCATCAAGAAGTGACTTAGAGGTCTGCTTAAACTTGATTGTTAGTACCAGTTGCTTTGCGAATAGTTGCTTTTGTTAATGGAATGTTTTGTAAGTAAATTCTTCTATGATTTGTGTAAAACACAATGTTTGCTTTTATTTACAGTAAGCAATCCTGAAGCTCCAAACAATGCATTATTTGTCCTGTTATCATTTGTAAATTACTTAATGTTCAACCAAATTTCATTATTTTTTAAAAAATTTTTATGCTGCAGTATCTTTATTTGAAAACATATTTGTTTTTAAAAATTATTTGAAAAAATTTATAAATACAGTCGAATTTCTATATAATGAACCTCTTCATTGCGAACTTTTCTATATAGTGAACTTTTTCCTGGAACCAAGAACATTTCACGATTTTCTTCACAAAATAACCTTTCAATAGTGAACAGCATTTTCTATATAACGAACTTTCTCTTTTGTGATTTAATTTTTTCCCCTCCCTATTTTTAAAGTATTTCTGGACATTTTAAGTTTTCTTTCTTTTAACACATTTTATGGTGATCATAAATCTTGAACTGTTTTTATTAGATTTCTAACTTGCCAAGACTAATAGAATTCTCGGCGTTTAAATTATATTTCAATTGTAATTTGCATGTTTAGAATTTCCAGTTATAAAATAATGAATGTTTAAAATTACTTGTATGCTTTAAATAGAAAATGTCTTTAAAATCCATCCAATTTATTATAAAATTATTTTCTAAATGTTGAAAATACAGTGTATTCTTCGACATTCTTTTTTTCTTGTTTTCCATGCAGTTTTTTCTTCTTTTTGGATGGGTAGCATATATGAAATAAATATGTATTAATTTACAAAAAAAAAAAAAAAAAAAAAAAAAAAAAAAAAAAGGCGCGAGTAATTATTTTTTTTTAACATATCGTGTTTATGAATTTAAACTTTGTTTTATGTGGGTTTATAAAGTATATTGAAATATGAACTTCTGCATAACGAATTTTCGATATAACGAACTTTTTTTCGAGATTTAGCCACTTCTTTATATATAGGTCCGACTTATATCTATCACCATTTTGTAATAGATGTCAATTCTTGGAATATTGAAGTGAAAAAGAGGAGTATATTTTTCTTCGTAGAAAGTTTCTTTTTTCTCTCTCTCATTTTACCTTAGAGTTTTGGTTTCATTGAGTATTGCAGTATGAAAAAAAAAAACAAAAAAACAATAACAATAAAAAAAATTGTTTTATATCTTGTTTTTATAAGTTATGCAGGTGTGTTCAACGTATTTTTACAAAAGAATTGTTTTGTTGCTATTTTTTATGACCAAATTATTTATTTATTTAAAATTCTGTCTTTATTTAATATCTCAATATATATATGCTTAAATGAGGCAAAAAATAGCAACACACAATTGAAAACGCAAAGTTATTGCACACATTGTTTAGTTTTAAATGAAAAATAAAACATTTCGAACATTTTTTCCCTGGAATTCCCTGTTTAATGTTTATTTACAGAAATAGTTTTTTTTTAAACTAGAAAGTATTTTATTTTATATTTTCAAATAATTTAAATAGAAATAATTTCTGTTGTAGGAAATTTGTGCGTGTTTCTAACGCATACATTTGCATTTATCAACATAGTGTTCAGGAACAAAAAAAAAAAAAAAAAGAATAACTGAATTAATGCATAATATATTTTAATTTCAGTTATTTTCCCTTATATGTGTAAATTTCACCTTTCTCAATAGTTTTTAAAGTTATTTCAGTTGTTACAAATAAACTACTAGAGTGTTGTCCTAGAATATTTCGAAGATGGAGTTTCTGATGCAAGCCACAATGTAACAGTTTTTAACTACTTCAAATATATGAACACCTTTATTTTCAAAAGAGCTTTAGGATTTCATTTCAGACCTCGTGATTTGTCTTGTAATATTGAAGACGGTTCGCCAAGTGGACAACAGCGCCGCCTGGTGGGAGTTAGAGTACTTCATAAGTGATAGTAAGCTAAAATGCTTTTGGAAGACAGTGAATAAGAGAGTGTCAGGGGAACGATAAAAATACACATTTTACTCAAAAATATTAATATTTCTGTCCTCATATTTGGAAAGAGAGTTTTAGCCTACTCTCATATTAGTTGAACAAAAAAAGGTTGATTTAAGAATTTTTAGTGGCAAATTAATAGTTGAAAATTTATAAACGGTATTCAATATCATTAAGTTCATTTTCTAATTAAAATTCTCTTCTAGTCTTTTCAAAATTTAATTTTATGATTTTTTTCCATTGTAGTTTCTTTGACTAAACTGCGGAAGTGATTATGGTGTGTTTTGATAGAAGATGTTGATCTGAATTTTTCCATTCGAGTAGCATCCTCTTTTTTTTTTACTATGTTGTATCAGTTGAGAAAAATAAAAAAAAATATTAAAAAAAAATTAGGAATTGCTTTTTTTATTCATTAAAAAGTTGTAGATTGTAAGGTGGGTGCAAAGTAACAATTTATTGTTGTTGCTAGTGCCAACTGATAGACAGTGTCAGATCCAGGCCCGCGAAATACATCGTGGCGAGGGACTAGATCTACGTATTTCTTTAGCCGCAGCTTTGAGCGTCATACAGGCGACCATACAATTTGTCTCTATTCCACCCCAATCTTGACTGAGAACTTCCTGGGGTAAATAAAGTAAGGCGACACCTTACTCTTTAAACGTTCCTATCACGTCAGCGGGAGGACTTTAAGCATCGACAGATTTAACATGCACGGGCTTATATACACTGTGGATATCCTAACTTTAGAATGAGTATCGTGTTTATCAAATTTATATTAAAAATGATATTGTAACACATTTTACAAATCATTATTATCATTATTAAAATCTTTAAAAAATGAATTGAAGTGTGTGTGTGTGTGTTTTTAATTTTTGTTATAGAAATGCTTTTGTGGATTCGGTTTAATGTACATTAAACAAATTTAAAATCAATTAATCAAACTGCTATTAAAGTAAAAGCTGTTTGCATGTAAAACTTAAATTATTAAATACATAAAGTAATTTCTTCCCCACAAATCTAAAATTTTCGCCGACACAGAATTATTTTTACAAC
>BMAO01035226.1:0-22766 GCA_019973975.1 Trichonephila clavata
AAGTAAACTGAGGAAATTTTGCGTTAATTTGACTTCCGAACTAATTTCTTTTAGCTTCCTGCGCTTTATACAGACAAATCGGAGAACCGTGTTTAAACAACAAAAAAAGGTAACTATATTTTCATTTTCAAATTCTCTTTTAAAATTTTAAGATTTAATGCGCAGGTATTTTAATCAGTGCGTAAGATCAAGTGAAAAAAAATATTTTGTCGCATTTGTGTCATTACTATTTTATTTATTTATTTATTTTTCGATTTACATACATAAATATAAATAACTGCCATCAGTTTCTTAGAATATTTTTATGATTATTAACATATTTAAATTTGTTTTCGTAGCTTGAATCTTAAAAACATTTTCGATTGGCATTGTTATTCAAATGAAAAATATTATTTGCCTCTCTTATAAAAATAATTTCTTGAGTCATTTATAAAAAGCGATAATAGTTCATTTAAAATACAAAACATTAATGAGATTTTGAGTACATTCATTAGTTATTTACCATACTTAAAAGAATCCTAACAATAACTCGAAATTGAAATAAAACGTTATTATATTTATTATGTTGATTTTTTGTTTGTAATCCTAACGTATTACGATAATTTTGTTTAGTAATATATGAGCCAATCTATAATTTCTAAATATTTCATTAAAATTGGTTCAAACTGTTAAAAGAATTTTCAAAGAAAGAAAGTATATTAAGTTTACTTAAAAATACACTTTTCTTTCTTTTTATTTAACGTGAAATAAACACATAATTCTTCTAATATACTTGAAACTGCTAAGAGAACCATTATTTTGTAAGATTAAATTTGAAAAGCACAAATTCTTTTTGTATTTATTATCATTTTAAGAGTGATTTGCTCGCGATACTTTTTTGATTAATTCTTTTGTCCAGACAACTTGAAAGGATATTCAGTGCAATCTAATAATTAAATATGTGTAACTAATTATAAAAATACATAAAAATCGTATAATTACTTTAAAATGCATAATTTCTTTAAAATATTGTATAACATTCTGTATGCTTCTAATAAAGTTAATCAAAATTCTCTCTCTCTCTCTCTCTCTCTCATCTATAACTATATTTAAAATCTTTAAAAAAGGCAACAATGCCAATACTATAGCAGGAATTTCTTATAAAGAGCATTTAATGAAATGTTTATTTTTACAGAACAATAATAAATGTTGAAAAATATAGGTACTATTTTTTAATTACTCCTAGTTTAAAACCATTTAAAGTGGTAGCAAAATATATTACAGAAATAAAAATATGATAGACACAATTTATAAAGTAGATAAGAAGAGAGGAGAGAGTGATTTCAAACAAAATAGAAATGCGAAAACTTATTCAGTATGTAGCAAGATTGTTTAATTTTGAGAAATGGAACTTTGAATGTAATTAAGATATAAATTTAGTTGAAAAATTGTAGATTTCTTTTGTGATATTGTAGCGTTTGTCAAACAGTTTTGAGTTATCTTAGAAATTTCAAATTATTTTGGAAATGTTTTATTGTTCTGTTTAGTCACAAGTATTAAGATTTTTGAAAAAACAAACAAGTATAATAATAATACTAAACTAGAATGTGTAAAAAACACTTGTATTCAGTTAATGTTTTATTAACTTATATTTAGAAACTTTAAAAGGAAACTTTACAAATCAAGATTATTATAATTGTTTTTTCAGTTTTTAAAAGAAAACATTAGAATTTTTGAATGCTTACTTTTGGTTGAGACATTTTAATAATTTTGATTATAAGTAATCCGGAAGCTAAGCTACATTTTGGTCTAGAAATTAAATTATGATTCTGTAAAGAATAAAAAAATTAAACAAAATATGTGTGTATTAAATCGGAAATTTCATACTTCTATCAGAAAATTTGAAAAAAGATAAAATGTAATTTTATGAGAGTTTGCAGGGGGGGGGGCAATCATTTGATAATGCGTCTAATATATCCGGGTGGTACTCAGATCTACAGGCACGTATTAAAGAACACAGTCCAAGCGCAGTTTATATTCATTGTGCCAGTCGTTCTTTAAATTTAGTAGGAAATTTAGCAGCAGAAAGTTGTAGCGATGCAATTAAATGTGTTTTATGCTTGCACAGAAATTATTCTATTTTTTTTCTGTGTCAACCCATCGCTGGCGAATTTTAAATAAATATCTGGAAAGGAGTAAACATGCAATATCTGTGAAAAAAGTTTCAGATACACGATAGTCAGCAAGAGCAGATGCCGTACGAGCTATAAGACTTGGTTATACACACATAAAAGAGGCCCTATCTGAAATCCAAGATACAAATGAGGAGAAGAAGATCACAATACTGGAGGCAACTTCTCTTTTGAAACATGGTAGAATGGTCATTGGGGCACATGATCTCTGATGAGGTCTTCATCCCCTATCTTGAATTTGAGGGAGCATTAAAAATTACACTTGCCATGTTTATTGAGAGGTGGGGAAAAGTATGAAAAGTTTAAAAGTTAAAAATTAAATTAAAATTAAGAAAGTACATTAGATTGCGACCTGAAATAATAATAATATAAAGAAAAATTGCTGGGGCTATATATATATTTTTGTTTGCGTTGGAGTGTTTGGTAAAAGAGTGGAATACTGAGTCGACCGTGGCTAACTCCGTTGCCGGAAGCTAGCGTACAGCCAACTTAATCATTGGGTACTTTTGAAACCATATGGGAAAGTATGAAACTTCCCTAATGACCGTGATTTGGGATACCATACTCCAGAAGGTGAGAGCTACTAGCAAAGCATTATAATCAGTTAGGTGTGAGCTATTAAAATGATCTACTCTACTGAAATCTTCAGAAAATTATATACAAAATCTCAGGAATGAATTTGGAAAAGTAGAACAAGAATCAACTGCTTTATCATTGCTCTCATTTGAAAAGGAAGTTGGACAAGCTTACAGGCAGCGAAAGAGAAAACTTATTTTCTGTGAAACTAAAGAAGGTCATGAATTTGAAAATCAGGAACATTTCTTGTTCAACTCATTCTATGCCATATGCGATAAGGACAAATGCAGAACTATCCCGAAGAGCTGGAATATACGAAACTGCTATAGAACCCTTTTTTGTATTTTTGACGAGAGGTTTTCTGAAATTAAGAAGAAAGCTGTTCAAAAATTAAAGTTTTTAAGTAATTAAAGTTCAAAAGTTTTTTTTGAGCCGTTAATTTTTTTTTTAGCTATACATTTTATTTTGAGAATTTAAGGTCAGCGAATTCTTTCGACTCTTTAGCCCAGAGGGCCCCAAACCTTTTACCGCCAGGGGCCTCCAACTAGCTTAATCCGCCTCTGCCTATCATAAATCTAAATTTGTCCAAACTGTGAGTTTGCTCCATTCTGTAAAAAAGATGTAGTTTCTTTTGTTAACTTCACCTTAAAAAAAACCTTGAAATAAATTTATTACAGCATCATGAAAAACTTTTTTTTGTATATAAAGAGAGATATTTGGGAGAATAATCGGTTCGTTCAGTGAAATGGCTATTAATTCTTACTTTTACAACTAAAATCGTTTCTGTTCAGTTATATTTCGAGGTTTTTAACTTTTAAAGAGCAATATTTGTGTTTTTACACATAGTTAAAAACCTTAGAAGCTTTTTTTGCTTTCATTTATTTTTTCCTATTGAGAAATTGCCGGGCTCAAAACATTCTTGTGTTACTAAAAGACAATATTTGGAAGAGGTGGAATACTACTGAAAATTATATGACTTAAAATCAGCCTTTTTTAGCTGATACTACAATGAGACTTTATTGAGTTCAAGTATTCCGTATACAAGTATTGCAAATATAACTGAATTTATCTATATTATACAAAATGTATTATAGTACTATAGTAAAATAATTTCAAGTCATGAAATAAAAATCAAACTTTTTAAATTGCACTGACATAAAACTGAGAAAAAATGAGATGTTATACGTACAAACCTGGGGGTTTCTAATTTCAGTTTGTATCATTATAATTTTTATAAGTGTTTCAAAACTTTTATGAAAGCATCATATTAAGATTAGGCTGAGTAATCTCTGTCATCGTATATATAACAAATGCTATCAATTTTATGTAAAAAACATTTTAAATATAAAAAAAAATATATCCTCATATAACATTTAATTAAAGTAGTGTTTTGATACAGTGTACATAATTTGTATAATAACATTTTTTTTAATTAGATCTTTAGAGGCATTATTAGTTTTTGTTTTATGCCTTTAGAAACTTTAACTGTGTTTTTCTCAGACTTTTCAATTTTGAGGATATATTTCTCCCAAGGAATTTTTCTGTTCAAGATAATATTGAAAATTTTTTGTAGAATTTTTATATATATATGTTCTTTAAAAGTTAGTATGGATTTCGGTCTGAGAGCACTAGTTATTTTTTCTAAAAATCTTAAATTAATAGCTTAAAAAAATTTGATATTTTTTCCATAGCTGTAAAAATAATTATTAAAATTCAACAAGGAATTTTTAGTAGGGAAAATTAGTTTGAAATGTTCAATTCCATACTAACTTTTGTTCTCAATAATCTTAAGAAACAGAAATCACTGAAAATAACTAAAAAACTTTAAAAATTGAGTATTTTACAAGAAAAATTTGTAATTTTTAAAATAAAGACCGGTAAAAATTTTTTTATTTGAAGAATCAATTTAAAAATATAATCTAAAAAGAAAACACAAATTACTTTCAATATTACTGTCTTTAAAAAGGGCACTGTGTAGCCTTAACATCACTACTCAAACTAGTAACATATTTAAAGCAATCCATTATTTTTTCTAGAGCGTACCATGCCCAACTATAGATATAAAGATCAAGGGGAAAAAATGGAATTCAAAGAGTGCTACAAAACACACACACACACACACACACACACACACACCCACACACACACACACACACACACAACAACACAAACACACAACAACACAACACACAAAAACACAACACACACACACACACACACACACACACACACACACACACACACACACACACATAAACTAGCCGTTCCCCCCCTCCCGCTTCGCTGGGTATTTCATGACGTTTTATAAATATATACTGTTTATATATATATATAAATTATTTATATCTAAGCCCTAGCATTAAGAATTCGATTATATTGAAAAATATAAGTATACCTGTAACTCTCGACTCTTGATATAAAAAAGGACAGGACTTCTAATTTGTATTTTATAAAAATTTTAAAAATTGAAGTATAGAAAGATGTTTGTACTTTCGTAACCCTATAACCAAGTGAGTTTCCACGCAACCAATTTTTGGTGGAACCCTACTCCGTAAAGTAAGCATGCAAGACAAATTTTAAGTCTAAGTCTAATAGAGTAAAAACGAAGTTTTTACTATCAATTCCCTCCGTAATTCCGTTGAGAAACGTTCTCCAATATAACTGTTCTTAGCGGATTTCAATTTAACAAATGGAAAATGCAAACCAAATTCCACTATTATAGTCCTTGTAGTTCGAAAAAAGGAAATTTTTTTTTGTGTCAATACGCCCCAGTAACTCCAGGCTGCCCCAGGAGTTGATTCCCTAAAATACATTCTTAGTAGATCCCTATTCAACAAAAGAAACATGCTTAACCAATTTCAAGTATGTGGGTCTAACAATTCAAAAACGGTATTTTTTCCCCATAATTTCCCCGTGACCTCTCGCAACCCTCCTTGGGGGTTTATAATTTCGTTTTAATGGAACTCTGTTCCATGAAAGGAACATGCCCACCAATTTTCAAGCAGGTAGGTATAATAGTTTAAAAAACGGAAATATTTACATCCATTACGCCCCTTAATCCCCCGAAATGAAACTTGTGGTTTAATTTTCGCAAAACCCATTTTGTAGCGGTTTTCTACTCTACGAAAGGAATCTTTTACCAAATTTCAAGACTGTGCGTCTAATAGTTAAAAAATGGGAATAATTATCTATAGAGCCCCTTGAGAACCCAGAAACCGCAACTTGGGGGGACTGTTTTCACAAAACCCATTTTAGGAAATGTACTGAATGAAAGGAATCTGCTTACCAAATTTGAAGACTGTGAGTCTAATAAATTAAAAATGGAAAACAATTATCTAGAACGCCCCTTGAGCCCTATCAACGCAATCTGGGGTCAATTTTCAGAAAATACATTATATAGCGGATCTTGACTACATGAAAGGATTCTGCTTATCATATTTCAATAATGTACTTCCAGTAGTTAAAAAATGAAAACAATTATTTATTACACCCCGTAACGCCTCTTGCTGTTTGAATTTCCCAAAGTCCGTTCTTAGCGGATCTCTACTCCATGAGAAGAACATGCCTACCAATTTTCATATCTGTAGGTTGAATAGTTCCGGAGATATCGTGATTAGTCAGTCAGTCAGTGAGTGGGTGGGTGAGTCGCTTTTCTCCTTTATATATATATAGATAGATAGATATATAACCCAAATTTGCTGGTCTTAATTCAGTAACAGCTTTAGAAATCATAATAGGTCACTTTTTTAGTCCATTGACTTTTTTGGTTTCTTCCAATTTTTATTACACACTATATATATATATATATGCACGTATATATATATACATATATATATACATATATATATATTCATATATACACGTATATATATATATGTGGGAATTTCCACATATACGGCACTCTAGAGGGCGCTGGCGACGCGAGCCACCAGCAGCGAGGGAACTAACTAGAGAGAGATTAGCGAGCGATCTCGACGAGCGGTGTCAGAGATAACGCTGCTGCTAAGAAAAGCAACCGGGAACCGACTGGCCGAGCAGGGACCAGCATTCCGATGCTAGAAGTGGTGTGACGCGAAGGTCGCCCATGCTTCACCTGAACTGTACGTGTATTACCATTGTGTACGAAACGAGATAAAGAGACTGAGGTTCGCGAGCAGGCGTTCCCGTTGTCGATAGATCCTGGAACTCTATTTGTTAGAAATTAGCTACTTTTCTTTAATTAATAATTGTTAAGTTTTGAATAAATTAGTAGAAAGAAAAAAGCTTTAGCCCCTTGTTGTCTCCCACATATATATATATATATATATATTCATATATATACGTATATATATATACATATTCACATATACACGTATATATATATATATTCATATATACACGTATATATATATACATATTCATATATACACGTATATATATATATATATATCGTCTCCCTCCACCACTTCTCTCTACAAAAATAAAACTTCGGAAATTATTTTTTTCCTCAAGTCTCAACTGAAGATATACTAAATTTTTCTTCAAAAAATTTAAAATCCCTTCCCTCTTCTTAGCCCGATGGACTTTAGTTTTGATATCCAAGATAACAATCATAAACATGTTTGTGAATTCACTGAAGAACTTCCTCTGTAAATCATGAGTCTTATGAAGATAATTTCATGAAAGAATTTATAGTAACATCAGATTTCAAAAGCGTACTACTGTTCTCCACACCGCTCCTGTGGGGAATTTAAGCATCGCAATCGTGTCACTAGAAAAGATCAAAGCAGTAAAAATTCAAAAGAAAAGAGCCATTCACAAAAATGCACCGATTTTATCTCCGCTTATAATTGGCGACACTAAAAATAACATTATGAGAGTACAAACGCAGACTATATACAATAAATATTCTAAAAACGTTGCACGTAGGAAATATAAAAAGGAAGCTTAGTTTGAAAATTAATTCAATGTGAATATAATAATTTAATTAAAGGCTGTGAAATTTGTGCCACATTTTCATGAGTATTGAAAACACTGGCGGAGCTGGTCCTGAGTGAACCCTGTATCATCCTTGAGGGCACTCTCTAAGGCCACCCCTGCAATTTTTTGCTTACACGTTTGGGTGCCCGCCCTCAAAGCTTGGGGCCCCGTATCATTGATACGCGGTAACTATGCCCCTGATTGGAAATAGCATTAATTTGTAAAACAAGAAATGGAATGCTGTTAAAAAAGGACTGACAAAAAAGTGCTCTAGTTAATATTTTCTAAGACAAATGACATTTTCATTTTAAAGATTCAAATCGAAACTTTATTTCCATAATAAGCATCCTTCTATGACAATTTCAAATACAATTTGTATCTAAGAGATATGAGCAGAAAGAAACTTATTAAAATTTCGCATATTTCTATCAAACAAAGAGAATTAGATCGATAAATAAATAAAGGTAACAAAGATAAATAAAACAAATATCCCCTAAAACTCGAGAGAAAAAAATACTTTTTCTAAATTTCAAATAAAGATCTACCAAATTCTTCGTCGAAAAATTAGAACCACCACCCATGTTTCGTTTCCCTTCTTAATCTTATGGGCATTGTTTATGATACCTAAGACAATGTAGACGTATTTGTCAAGAGACAATTTGAACGTTTTCTTCCTAAAAATCCGGAGCCTTATAACGATGATTTTATAGAAAAGTTTGAAATGAATTACATGATTTCTAAACTACAATACCAATTTCCACAAAAAGGGATAAATGTCATCCGAAACTAGGAAACAGTAAAATTCTACAATAGAATTCCCCCAAAAATGTTATACTCAAAGGCCTACCCTGAAATACAATAATTCATGTGACAAAATATCAAGTGCATTACACTCAATTATTTTCCATATGAATGGGGAAAACTTACATAATAATTATACCCAAATTAAGCAAATATATCCTATGTTTTCCGACAAATCTAGACCGATTAGGCTCATCATTTCTGCAGAAAAATGTATTTTTGAGTAGATTCCATACTTAGCAGTGCAATGCACATTTTGATACCTATCCACTAGCACGGCTTTCAAAAAAAAAAAATGTATCCGCACCCGATTTTGTGCAGCAGTGACAGAACCTTATTCAAACGTTGAAACTATTTGTAGAAAATTCTTTCACATCCATTTCTCCATTTCCCTCCATTTGCTGACACACTTTTCTTCTAGATCTGGTTCTTCAAAGAGCGCTTGCGCTCTCATACCGACTACATATGTCAATCATTTCTAAACCGCACCCCGTTGCTATAGTAACGATAGGTTTCCAGAAAACATGCTTCATCTTCCTTGACGTCATCCGAGTTGCAAACAACGCCATCTGTTGGATAAAGCAAATTTGTGAAATTTCGACGACGCTCTTAATGTACGTAATTCACACCAGACAGACGCCAAGCGGGGAATCACGTGACAACTTTGCCAACATTTGCACACGTTGTTTCTTCGCGTGTTAAAACCTATACGTAAGTTGTTGACATTCTTGTCCTTTAATTTTATCTAATTAAAATATATGATATCATTGTATTTTATGCATTATTCTAGTGTATATATTTGTTAGGAAAAACTCTCAACAACTCTTTGATAATTTTTTGTTTTATTCTAATTTATTTATCTAATTAGGTATTCGTCTGCTTCAAATAGTGTTAGCTAGGTTGGATCCTAGCACCTGGTACACAGCTAAGTTATTTTAATTCTTAATTAATTTAGTAGTTATTAATTATATATTTTTGCGCAAGAATGGCTTACAGTATATAGGATCAATACAACTTCTTTTAAAAAACTTGAAACTGTTTGACTATCGAATAACAGTTGTATCGTTTTATTATTATCAAATAGAGTCAGTTAAGTGTATATAATATAAAAAAAATGTCTGCTTATAATTTTAATTCATAATTCAAAGTCAAGAGAAAATATTTATTCTGAAGTAAAACAATTTGATGATAATTTGTGAAAGGAATGTTTACAAAAATTAAATAAATTTTTCTTTGATTTTTACATTTCACAAATTAATGATTTCTAAATTATTAATAATTATTCTTTACTGTTAAAAATTGATGTCATTTCTTTCTTTAAATTAAAATAAAATATTCTTAAGGGGAATGATACCATCGCAAAAGGCAACAATTTTTAGAAATGATCAAATTTAATTTGATGATTTGTTATCTTATTATTATTATTTTTTTTTTGAAGTACATGTTAAACTTGCAAAAACGTTTGTTTCTTGAAGCCTGTGTATATAGATTATTAGGTAATATGAAAGTTTTAGATAAATGTAGATAATTATCTTTTGGTGAAAGTGTATTTTTTTTTCATCGCCTTCCCCCCCCCCCATTTTGTACATAAAATATTAGAGTTGATATGGTATTTATACTGTGATGAAAATGAATTTTTTTTAACACTATATTTACATCAAGTTTGCCTACCTACACTTAAAATTTAAAGGAATATTTTATTTTACTGTGGAACAGTTACTGGATGAAAATGAATTTTATTTTTACAATGTATTGCATATAAATACTTTAAATATATATGTATGTGTTTTACAATATTATGGAGCATTTAAAGATATTTGAAATGTTTCTAATAAAATAACATTCTCCATCTTTTTGACTGTCTGATTTACTTAGTAATTATTCTTTAAAAATGTTTGGAATTTTTTTTAGAAATGGTTGTCTAAAGTAATAAAAGAAAATGCTATTTCATTTTTTAGTTAAAGCAATGATTCATATTAATATATAATTTTCAGGATATTTTCATTGTAATGTGATTATCCATTATTATGAGTTATTTAATTACATATAAAGTACGCAATCAGGGCTAATAATTAATTAAATGATTATAATGAGTTATTTCTACATGTATTAACTGTTTTAATACTTTTCTCTAAGTTGCAGTCACTATACCAAGTGCTCTATAAGCACATTAAAATTAATAAAGAGTTACCTTCAGTCATGCATGTGTACAGAATGCTTAAATGCCCTTGCTATATTAAGTATCGAAAAAGAAATTGCAAAAAATTGTAACTTTTTCTGAAAAAAAACCATGCACTAAATAAACATGTGTTTGTAATTTTACTCGTTAGTACAATGTTTTGCAGAGCTGAATAGTTTTCTATTGGAAATTGCCCTTTTGTATCTGGGATACTAAATATAATGCATGGGTATGCGACACTTGGATCACAAATTAATGTTATTAATGCTAGTATGAACTATATTAAAAGAGTTTGCATTACAATTTTTTATGACAAATTGAATACTCTTTTTTAATTGTCTTTGTATAAAGTGCCTTTAACATGTTGATCTACTTTTTAAAAATTATTATACAATATTAAGGGAATGTTTCATCAGAAAAGGTGCAATAATTCTAAGAAATTCAATTTAATTATCTTTAGTCTTAAATATATTTTTTTTCTTATTGAATTACATATAATTTATAAAAAATAATAGTATGATTTATTTATAAACAGTAGATGGCTGCAAAATATAAGTTAAACTTGTAAAAAAAATTTAAAAATTTACTTCTTTTAGCTATTGTTTATCTCATATTGATAAACAATATCCATTATATTTATCCATGATATTGAAAATGCATTTTATTTTTACAACACAAGGATTGCAAATAAGATAGAAAAAATTCAACACAATATATATATATATATATATATATATAAATGAATAGTTACATAAAATTTCCATTCACAATTTCTACTAGTTATGTCTCTTGACCAGGTATTTATGTTTAACGTTAAATACTCCAGTTCCATTTCTTGCAAACTTAAAACTTATTTGAAGAAATGTGCTCTCTCTCTATATTATCACTAATATGGATGAAAAGTACCCCTTTACATTTAATTATATTTATATGTTAAAAAAAATGAAAGATAAAACAACATCAGAAAAAAAAATACAGAATTCTCTCTGAAATTTAACGTTTGAAAATATATTAATAAAGATTAAAATCATTATTACATCAACAAGTTACCAAAATTTATTATGAATAAATTGAGTTCTATTCTAATCAAAATCACAAGAAAGTTAATTAACTTACTACTTACAAGAAAGTTAATTAACTAATTATAGCATTGTTTTACCAGGACAATCTTATCTCAAAAATATCAGTGATTTTGGCCAATTAACGCCTTAACAATAATTTTGAAAAAGATTTTCTGTATTTCTCTTCGCGATAAATATAAAATTAATCCAAATGCTTTTCTTGGGTCAATATTGGTAAGTAACTTATGCAACAAATTTATTCAGGACTTACAAGCAGGATAATGTCAATATACATGAGTCTTCTAGACTTTCATATTTATGTAAACATAAATATAATGATATAAAATAAATCTAATTTATAATGATAAATCTTCTACATATTGTGCAAACACCAATATAAATGCAAATTTATTATAAATAGTGAAAAAAATTGCACATCTCTCTCTCTCTCTGTGATAGGTTTATACCACACAGTCAAACTCTGAAAAACAGATGTGTTAATCAATACCACACAAATATATTACAATTTTTATTTTTTTGTAAAAGAACTATGGATTCAAAAACGACTATTTTATTTTGATCATGTAGTTGTGAGCAAGACTTTTGTTTCCAATATATAGACGCAAATTTATTCTATTATACACATTTAAGTTTTAAAACTTTATGCCTTAATTTTTTACCATATTTGTAATTCAATTCTTGATAAATTATATATTTTGCCTGAAATAGTGCAGTGAATAAAGACTTTCAAAATGCTGCACAATTTTTTTACGTGTAATTTTACAAATGGTAAATGATCATCTTGATTTCTAATGTTTGAAAGTGGTATTTGATTCATCATTTAGTGTAAACATTTATGAAGCTGTAGTAAATTAAGATATTTTCCCATTTTTGTAGTGAATACTTCTCAAAAATGCCCCCCCCCCAGTAATATTGTAAAATTATAAAGTAAAATAAGTTTTAAAAAATACTTGTTTTTGATATGGCATGTACGGTTACATATCAGATTCTTGTGTTCTAATTTTAGATAATTAAATACTTAAGTACCTCTGTTACTACTCTGAAGATACGTAAAATAAGTAAAACTTAAGTTAACTAAACATCATATGTTCTCAATATAACTTCATTTAAAATAAACAAAAATTTTCTTAAGTTAACTAACATATTTTACTGTCTTATGTATGATCTAAATATAATTTTATTTAAAATAAACAAAAATTTGCTTTGAAGTATTGTGAAAGTCTACATCTCTCCAAAATCCTTTTTGAACAGGTTTCTTTTGTGAAGACAAAAATAGTGAGAATAAAGCTTGGTTTAAGCTGGCGTCGGTATTGAAAATATTCTTCAAAGTAATTGCATACATAATAAACAGGGAGGAGATGGTTTATAATCCTCACGTTTCAACATGCTTTCAAAACACTCATATTTTGCGCTGGTATATGAAAAAATGTGATTCTCTTCCTCTATCATATTTTCATTTATTGATTGAACAACCATTTTAGCAAAATGAGACATTTTTAAAAGTACAATGTGAAACTGCGATAGCAAAATAGTCCTAGCGACAGAAGTAAACAAACCGCAGCGTAATCACGCGACACAGTTTTCACGTGATCGTGACGTCACATAAATTTAATCCATACTTACAATAAACAGAGACCCGTCTGGCATCAACACATTTCTTCTTCATACTCTTACGGAAGCGCGATTCGCATATCCAAATTTTGTAGTCAGGATTTTTTTCCCCTTTCAAAGCCACTAATTTTTCCCCCGTTTATTAATATGTTTCGCAAATATAGATGCCTGATCATTTTTTTTTTTTTTTGTATATCTGGCACTATTTATTCTTCTTTGTAACTGGGAAACTTTCAAATTATTTAAAACAGTTTTCATTTGAGATGCAAGGCACTTTTTCAAATAGAATATACTTGTGTAGAATTCTAACGTAAATATTACTCAACCCCTTAAAAAGTTATTTAATTTTACATTTAAAAATATTTTTAATATACTGTTCAGATATTACATTAATAAAGCACTTAGTTTTAAACTAAATCATTCTTGCTGTAGCGCTCGTGCTGAAAGGTTCGTAAATAAAATTCTAGCGGCGAGATTTATTGATTAGGTATTTTATAATTTTGAATTGTAATGTTTAATTGTTAAATTTTTTTGCAGTTTTTACATTGCATTAATTTCCTGTTAAGTTTTCCATCATTTTAGCATATTTGCTGATTTATGGAATTTGTAACTTATGTGAACAACTAGAAACTTTGATTCATAATTTTGAATTATTATTATTTGGGTGGATCCTAGCAGGGCACACTTCTTGGCGACAAATGTTTTGGCACCAAAAAAGTTGGCAATAAAGTTAACAATATGGTAACCCTGCGAAATTTAGGGAATAATAACCCTATTCGGACCGGATTTTTTGGACAAGGGTCATTTTTTTCCTGATGGTCAACTTGAAGACGTGTAAGGTTTTTCTAGAAAGCTGAAATTAAAGGAATGCGTGGATTTTTTTCTTTTTTTTAAAATGAAATAACTGCTGAAAGAATATTTGTTAGAGGGAAAGGAAGATGCGTTGATAAATTCAATTTGGACGATGTTTTTTCTCACTATTGCAGCTGAGAAACTACGGTTTTTCTGTTTTCTTGAAACCATTATGGATACCACGTTATCTTTTTTGAAGCTCGACGAAGGGATATTTTTTCTTTTGAATGAAAGATGTAAGAAAGAAATGCTTGCTTTATGAATGAGTGAACGATTGAAAATATTTCGGTAGGTATGGATGTCCGAAATATGAAAATAATTTGTTTTTGAGAGAAATGGAGATTGTTAGTTCATCAGCTTAAGGAATTCATATTGGATTTCTTTTCCCACTGTAGCGTTTTAGAAGCGACGCTTTTTCAGTTTTTCTTGTTGAAGCTGTTTAAAAAAAACCACGTTTTTTCCCGCAAAAACACGACTGATGGATTTTTTTTCTGAATAAAAGGTAAGAAAGTAATGATTGTTTTTGTATGAATGAAGGATTGATAATCTTGTAATGGATGCTTGCAATTTGCATTTAGTTTCTTAATTTTGATTTTATGTTTACTTTGTTGACCGTTTTGGAAACCACGTTTTTTTAAAATGTTTTTCGTCTCTTGACGCCATTTTGAAAAACGCGGTTTTTTGGCGCCATTTGGCGAAACACTTTTGTCGCCAAATACAGCAGTGTGCTGTGCTAGGATTTTCTAGCTTCTGTCCTGTGAAAGCTCGATTCTCCGATCACGTGAATGTAAAAATGTTATGCTTTGATTATTTATAATGTTTTAATAATCCGTTTTAAAATTTCCAGGTATTTACCATTGTAGTAGATTCATTATTTTTTTAGTTACTGCTGTGTGATTGCCCACTTGGCCAATCTCGTGAGTGTTAAACTTTTTCTTGTCGTTAAATCAAAAAAAAGTTCTATTGATTGTTATGAAAAATTAGCTTAAATATATGAGGTAAATTGTTTGACTAAATTTTTAAATGATTGTGAGAATAATAATATTAAATACAAATTTTCTGGAGTTCTTGTAAAAGAAGGGTGCCCTGCTAGGATCAACCAAAGGTTATAACACTATTCTTAATAAGAAAATACATTTATTGGTAAAATAAATTATTAAAGTATTATCAATTAATTAAAGTACGAAAAATCATTATTAGAATGTATTATCTATCGCAAAATTTTTTTTACGAATCACATGTAAAGATCTACACAATATGTTTAGATTTAACGTTCCCTTAACCTTTTCCATATCATGAGGGAAATTGTAGATTTAGATATTTAACACATTTGCTAACATGTGAAGCTTCCTATACATATAAAAGAAAAACTAGTTGTAGAAATATCAAAGATTCTATATTCCAATTATTAATGGAATATCTCTTGGTAGAATCACTCTTTATAAAGACTATTAAGGGATCAGTATAATATATTTTTCAAAGCATAATCAAGCATTTCAAATGGTTTATAAAACTTGTATAGAGTTCATTAAAGCTAATCTTGAAATGGGTATTGAAAAATCTTCAGTATTAGAATATGTATCCGGTTAATAGAAGTTTAATTGTACTTGACTAATAAGGAATGCTTTACTCTGTTGCTCATGTTATTACTAATAAATTAAATACAGGAAATATGTATTGCGTTTCAACATTCTGAGAGAAAGGGTGCCCAGTTAAAAATTAATTGCATTACGGCCAATGATGACCAAACAGTTTCACATGCTTTTAAAACATTTTTCGGAATAGTGTTTGGCTTTGCAATTGGCACCTTCAATGCACTTGGAAGAAATGATTAAATGATCTTGTTTTCCAATTTTGAAATGCGAAGGGAAATTTCTCTAGTAGCTCTTTTGGAAGGAATAAGTTCAATAAGATGTAAACAAATAATGGAAAATTTTAAAATTGCATCGACTGATAAAAAAAGCCTGCTTTCAATAAATATTTTGATGATAATTATTGTAATTCAGCCTACTAATAGTATAAGTCACATCATCTATACTTCTGTATGCCAATACTGATAAAAATTTATATTGTTAATCTTTTTACTATACATGAGAGTCCAATTATTTTAAAATGAAAATTTAACTGTCAAGCAGATAGTTTGTTGAAAATACAGCATGACACATATTTGGCACATTATAGAATTTAAAATGATACTCTCTCCAGTATCACACAACCTATTTCCATTTCAAAATGGATTAAAGATTCCTGACAGATATTTATGACCAGGCAACAAATTCTTGGTTTGTAAAATTGCAGACTAATGAAGATGTATTTTATGTAGTTAAAAATATTATGGAAGCATTTCAGAAAGAGGTTGTGATCAATGCCATTACAGGTGTGTAAAATTATCATGTTCAGCTTGGTATACATGTGAATGCTCAGATAATCATGCACTATGTAAACATATTACGTTCATTCTTAAATTGTTTGAAAGATTCCATGTTGAAAATGTTGAATATACTTCTTTCCATATCTCAGATAGAAAATGTGGCGTGGGGTCTTCCGTCAAAGAAATATGTAATGACATAAGAAAAACCAGGAGACTGAACTTCTACTTGTAGTATTAAATTGTTTATTACAAGGTAAAATAGTTCAGGAACAATTGTCTCAACATGCAATTCAGTAAAAGAAAGGTAAAAAGTAATTACTAAAGAATTATTTACCTGATCCTCGTGTACCTACCTCCCAATCAGCATTTAAACTAGCAGTAAATATTTAAGCCAACTATTAGGGATATAAAAATAAAAAGGAAAACTCTGGAATGTTCTTTTTTTAGTTGTCAAGAAAGAAAACATTCAGGCTCAGACTAGTCAGCATTACTCAATTCAAAAACTATTTGCAAAAAACTTAACTGTATCTTTAACACCCGATATATGCTTGTAGTAGAGTTGTTTTATGTTTTCCAAGACATTTAGCTATGTTTTTATGGGGTAAAGTTGTTGTATATTTTTATATCAGATGAGGATGTAAGTAATTATCAAAAATAACCAAATTTTTGTCACAAATGGCTTTATGATAGTATATTAGAAGCATATAATTTAAAAATCATGCAGGATAGAGATTCCATTGCAGTTGAATGTTACCGTCTAGCCTTAGTCTATAATTTAGAAAATACATGTATACTTTTTTCATGTAAGTGTATAATATAAAATATATAGAATCGGGTGATGTTAATGCTTGCTATCAATACAAGCAAAAGTATATACTGAAGTAAGTAATATGTTTTAACTTATGTGTAAATAATTCTTAATAATAAATTATTCATCATTTTGATAATATTTGTGCTATTAGTTATACAGGAATAGACTTTGAAAAACTGCCTTGCCTATTTGGAAACAGGTATTTCATCCATATGTTATATTTCATGGGCAATGAGGAAAGTGGTAGGGAAAGTAATGATATAATGTGATTGCCTTTTTTATGGTATAGATGTACTAATAAGGATTTATTTATTTTTTGTCTAGTAATGGATCAGTTTTTGATATACTATTTGTTTTATAAATACTTTAAATAATTATAGTTTTTCAGGTTGCTTTATATGTGTTCTGTGTATCAACCAGATGAATGAAGTAAATATTCTTACATCTCTGAAAGTCTTGAATAACTTTTTGATCTTAAAGAGTGCTAGATGGGATTTTCAGCTGTGGTGACATATACATTATAATTGCATCACAGTTGTGAAAGACTTTCTAAAGCATTAAAGATTGTGTAATGTAATTAATTAGTAAGTAATATTTAAATGATGGGAAATGCAATATAAGTTAATATTTTATTTAGTTTTAAAAGCAATCAATATTGTCTACTTTTTATTAAGAATGTCAACAATATTAGTTACACAACACTTTTTAATACAGTAGGTATAATCCAAAACCATAAGTTCCATAAGTAAATAATCATTAGCTGCATAGTTATTTATATTAAAATTTTAACATTTACATGCAACATAAATACATTTAAGAAAAAAACGTTTAACAGTACATGTTTTGTAAAGAAAATTGGGAAACTGTATTTCTTTTTTTAAAAAAAGTTATAAAGTATTCATTCAGTTTTGAAATCCTAGAAATATTATGCAAGTCAATTATTTCTTTGCTGCTTTCCATAATAAATTATTCTATTGTAGCTAAGTTCATCCAAATCGTTTCCTTCAACCACCTAAGTTATACTAGAATCCTAAGAGGGTTTTCAGATAAAAATATAACTTAGTTCTTGGTTTTGCAAGTTATTTTTATAATGCTTGATACTCAGCTTAACAAATATTAATTTTTTTTGAATACTATTAATACTTCAATATTTTCGCGATTTATACTTTTGTATTACTATTTAAAAATAATTTTCCAGATGTGCTAACTTTTGAAGACTTTCAGAAATATATAAAACCTGCAGCTAATTGATGAATTGAGCCTTCACATAACAAATAGCGATCTTACATCGATAGATTAAATCAGTCGCATTAAAATAGAAAGATAGCTTTTTATTGGACCTCGTAAAAAAGTTTGTTAATATGTCTCTGTCTCAATTGCTACTATTACATATTCAAACTTGCATAAAGACTTCTATTTTTCTTTGGTGATCTTTTTGACAATCACAGCGTTCTGATTTTTAAAAAAATGTATTAAAATAATTTGATATTATTATACTAATATTTCATTTTAGTAAAATGATGAAATTCCGTAGAAATATTAATCTTGGAAGGGTTTTATTTGAAATTTAAGAAGATATTGCTGCAAAATAAAAGATTAGCAATAATACAGTTTAGTATTCTAATGATATATTTCAATTTTGTGAGATGAATGAAAGAAATGCATTTATTAATTTCAGTAATGAAACATATGTAAAACGAAATACAAAACAAGCTCGGATGTGTGTAACAAGACAATATTTGCTTGATAGTAAATTGAGAGAAACTCAGGAACGATCACAACAATCTCATATTAGAAAGAGTTGTACATTTTTTAATAAATTCTGACGGGATTTAATAAAATTTTTGGAAAGGCTGAGCATGTTTTTCAAAGATTTGTCTGATGTTTATAAAAAAGAGTTCAAACAGCACCTTATTTATTAAAATTTTTCCGATAAATATCTCCAAAATTTCGGGTTTTTTAAAAAAAAATGTAATTATTGGATTCAGTTTATTGATCAGCAATAAAATAAAGAAATGTTTAAAAAATTTGCTTAGTATAAAAAATGCATAAAATAACAATTGAATACCATGAAATTAGTAAAATTAGAAAAAACTGTGTTGCTCCATGACCCAATCGATCAATTTAAAACATTGTCAGCATATATATATATATACCTGATAAGATTTGGGCTAAAAAAACAAATTAAAAACTTCCTTACTGAGATCACTATGTACCTAAGCTTAACATTTATAAAAAACAAATATAGACCTTTATAAATTGTTTCTAGGTTTAAAAAGAAAGAAGAGGGAAAAAACATTGTTTTAGCGAAATGATTTTATGTTCATTGCAACAATATGCGTATAATATTAATCGGATAATTCCAAATGAGTTAAAATGGCTAATAATTCTATTAGGGATTTTTTTAATCACCTAAACCTTGAAGTAAACCGCTTTTCAAGATTTGGCTGTGAAATGAGCAATTATGTGCTGCCGAACCCTGATTTAGGGGTGCGAGAGATTCCAAAGATGAAAAGGTGGAGACAGAGAGTCTGATTGCCTTCTTCTCGGAAAAGGGAATGATTTCCTTTTGACATTTATTGGAGGCATCTGGTCAAAGTGGTTCAACAGTATCGGGGCTTAGAGGTGTGGTCTTCCCAGAAAACTTTTTGAAGAGAAGCAGTTTGTTCCATTGATACAATGCAGAGTAGAATCAAAGCTATCTTGAAAGACTACCGCGTGACATAAATTTATAGTTATACTGAGAACAGCAATATTTTCTTCCTTAATTGATTTATCTGTAAAGCAGTTGAAATGATTAAAGATAAAAAATTTCCTACACATCATAAGGGGAAAATCAGATATATAAACGAAGCAAAGTTTTTATAAGAATGTAAATACGCATTAATAATAGATCTATCATAAAATAGTTTGAATCAAATATAAGTCGAAATAAACTATGCAATTATAAAGAAATACGTCGGAATTTTTTTAGTGAAGAAATTTCTACGTAAAGTTCAAAAAGTATTTTTCATGTTTTTTCCCGCGTTTACATAAAATTGAATAAGCGAAATATTTTATAAAGCTTTGCAAAAAATTCCATGTGTAAGAATATTAACAATTGTTAAGTACAGTTAGATCATTTTTACAAGTGGTAAAAATACAGCAAAATTGCATTTCATATAATACATCAATATCTTTTTATAATCCTATGAAAAACTTTTCTTATTAATATATAATTAATTATTTAACGTATGTTCACATTTTGAAACGCTAGCAAGTAGTAAATCATTTGAAAAATGTTTCGGATGGTACCAAGTAATGAGATACGCACATTATTATTTATAAGTTCTAAAAAACATGTCTACTTTGCTAGAAGGGTTAGCTATCCAAAATACTAAATATTATGAAGTACATACAATTGTGCACAGGAAAATCATACACATACAATAATATAAAAATTTTCATGAAACTAGTTTAGCTGTTAATATTTTTGTTTTTAACCTTTTTTTTAATTTTTTTTTTTAAAAATACGTATATTTCCGAATACGGTGAAAATTGTTTAACACGAAACTGAATATTTTGGAATTTAAATATTTTTACGTTTTAAAGGATATAGTAAAAAAAAAAACATATTTCACCAAAATTAAGTTTATTAGAGTACATTTTAATTATATAGATCTAAATATTCATGTATTTAATGAAAATCAATAAACAAAAACATTCATAAAAACTTAATGAAATTTATTGCAAAATTTTAATTTTTGAAAACAAAACATTTATTGAGTTTTTGAAAAATAATCTGATGAAAAAAATTTACTAGTTAACAATGGCGTTACGTAGAATATTAGGCCTCCGTGCAAAATCAGATTTTGGGCCCAAGCCATATCTTACAAAGAATTGCAAAACGTAACACACCGGGCTTTGCCCCCCCCCCCACACACACAAGGCGGGAGCGTTCATTACGCCACTGATATCAAACATCGTTTTGCTTAGAAATCTGGCAAATCTTTCAATTTTGAATTTCTTTGGTAACTTTTCTGCACGAGATACAAATACTATAGGCCCAGACCTAGTTAGAGTCTGATAAATTAAGGCCTTTGTGCAGAGGTGGATTAAGCGGCCGGATGCCGTCAGGTTGCCTAAACTTGAGCAATTCATACCACAAGATTTGTACAATTTATACGCACAGAAGGCTTCACACACAGTACATTATACATCTTTATATTTAGTACAGTAAGCAGGGATGTCTTTAGACTTCTTGGGGCCTTTCGCAAAGTAGACCTGATCCTCTGCACAAATGTAGGCCCAACTATGACGCATAAAAGTAAACAGTGCGTAGCATACGTTGTCAAATACTCGTACAACCCAAACAAATAAATGTGTATAACTTACAATTGCACAAATTGGCTAGGCCTATATAAGGACGAGGTCATCACATGTAGCCTGTTGACATATTATCCGAAATTCCAAGTTTTTCGGAGAATATACCACCGGAAAAAACATTCGACGTTGAAAGTATTCGAAACATGATCTTATTAAGGCTGAGTGAAACGAGATGAGGCCCCCTTGTGGCCGAGGCTTGCCCAGTTGGCCCATACTTAAGACGTCCTGACAGAGTAAGTATTAGAACTTTTTGCTAAATTTGGATAAAATATTGAAATACTCAAGTCTACAGGCACATATTAAACTACAGTTAAGCGCAACTTTTTTTTGTGTGTGCTAGTCACTCCATAAATTTAGTAGAAAATTTTGCAACAAAAAGTTGTAACGATGTGATTAAACATATTATGCTGCCCAGAAGTTATTCATTTTTTTTCTCTGCATACCCCCCATCTGTAATCGAGTGGTGCGTATCGCGCTTTCACACCATGTCCAGGGTTCAAACCCGGGCTGGCAAGGTCGACTCAGCCTTTAATCCTTCATGGTCGGTAAAATGAGTACCAAGCTTGTGCTCGGAACTAAGGTTTCTCGCCAAACTGACCACCTTACCGGAAATGAGGCCATGCTTCTCAGTACCCAAGGTCACGAAAACTGAGATGGGCACAGTAGGCTTGGCTCTCTAGTGGGATATTGCACCACTGAAAGTAGAATTTATTAACCATCATTGGCGAATATTAATAACATTCTGGAAAGAAGTAAATGTAATATCGGTGATAAAAGTTTTATACATGATGGTCAGCAAAAGGAGATGTCGTACGAGCTATAAGACTGTGTTATACGCATACAAGAGATACCTGGCCGAAATCCGTGACGCGAATGAGAAAAAAGTTTCAATAGTGAAGGCACAACTTCCCTTTGAAACAGATGACAAATATGAAATTACCTAATGACCGTGATTTGAATATCTTACTGCTGAGAATAATTGCTACCA